>CM040929.1:11549975-11564975 GCA_023029165.1 Gobiocypris rarus
ATTAACTTGTGTTTTATTATTTTTATGACGATTAAGCAAATTTCCAATTTAGGTTGCAATATGTCCTGGATATTTTCCTGACAGATTTCATGAAGATGAATTAAAAACGGTTATATTAAGTATCGGCGTGATGCCAGTAATTAAGTTCCCGTAAACTGTTTGTCCCAGATGATTTTCTGGTTATTCTCATTGCAGAAGCCCACTCGTTATTATAAACATTGGGATATGACAAAGCCTGCAGTGTTTGCTCCATAACGATTGTGTTTGTTTTATTAACAGACTGGAGTGGAGTTCAAGCTCAGTGTTTCTCTTTCGGCAGGTGTTTATTGCGCAGACCGTGCTGTCGGGCAGCGCGCTCGAAGTTCGCCACCTGCTTCTCTGGCTTCGTTTTGCGACGGGGAACCAGGTCCTGGATCCCTGGGTCTACATCCTCTTCCGACGTGCCGTACTGAAACGCATCTCGCCCAGGATGGAGTGGTCCCGCGGCTCGATCGCCAGCCTCTACCCAACGCTCTCCACCTCCTTCCGCAGGCTGACGCGCGCTTCGCTAGGAGGAACGATTGACCGGTTGGAGCACGTCCGGCCGAATCCAGACAAAGCCAGACGAGAGGATACGCCCTTACCTGTGCAGAACATCCCTGCCTCGCCTGGTTCCCTTTAGCAAATCTAGCTCTACTTCTGTACTGATTAAACATAGGGCCTGTCTCTTAACTTCAGAGAAGTGCTGATGAAACTCTTCAAGACCTGATGAACTCGCATGCACTCGTAGAGGAAAACGTACAGTAGAAACTGGGAAAACTACAGCTTTGGCTCGCTTCCTAGATGTATACACGCCTTTTTCCTTGCTGATAAGACTGAGGACCACACACTCTGTTAAAACTTTAGGCTTGTCTTGTCATAGAGCGTTCTTGTCTTTTAAGGAATCAATCAATTTCTAGCACTAAGTCGGTTATTCTTGTGCAAGGAAACATGAGGTATTTATATTGTGTCAACCCAAACTCATTATTCTTTTGTTTGGATTGCGCTGGCCAATTGTTCTCTCGAGTATTTTGATCTTTGGTAGAGATGATTTCTGTTGAGCAATGCCAAACAGAAGCTCGTCCGCTAGCTAGAGCTGCACGATTAATCGCTAAAATCGCTACATGACAACAATTCAGCTCTTTCCATTTCTATGTCATGCACAGCTTCACAAACAGTATTTTTAACCACACATTGTCATAATAACTGTTTTACAATCATTCAGATTATCACAGAAGTACTAATCATAGTTCAAGTTTAAACACTGATGTTTATGGTAGCGATCAAAATAGAGTCAAATCACTTTGCCGCTTCAAATAAAGATTGTTGATTACAGCGTTACACCAGTAGGTGGCGACAAGTGACTTTTAAAAATGTATTTATCATTGAATCATTCACTCAAGAGATTCGTTCAAAAACGCTGATTCATCCAGTAATGAAACGAGTGAAGTATTTATGAGTGAGTCATTGAATCATTCACTCAAGAGATTCGTTCAAAAACACTGATTCATCCAGAAATTAAACAAGTGAAGTCTTTACGAGTGAGTCAATGAATCATTCATTCAAGAGATTCATTCAAAAACGCTGATTCATCCAGTAATGAAACGAGTGAAGTATTTATGAGTGAGTCATTGAATCATTCACTCAAGAGATTCGTTCAAAAACACTGATTCATCCAGAAATTAAACAAGTGAAGTCTTTACGAGTGAGTCAATGAATCATTCATTCAAGAGATTCATTCAAAAACGCTGATTCATCCAGTAATGAAGCAGTGAAGTATTTATGAGTGAGTCATTGAATCATTCACTCAAGAGATTCGTTCAAAAACACTGATTCATCCAGAAATTAAACAAGTGAAGTCTTTACGAGTGAGTCAATGAATCATTCATTCAAGAGATTCATTCAAAAACGCTGATTCATCCAGTAATGAAACGAGTGAAGCATTTATGAGTGATTCATTGAATCATTCACTCAAGAGATTCATTCAAAAACACTGAGTCATCCAGTAATGAAATGAGTGAAGCATTTATGAGTGAGTCATTGAATCATTCACTCAAGAGATTCATTCAAAATCACTGATTCATCCAGTAATGAGACGAGTGAAGTATTCATGAGTGAGTCATTGAGTCATTCACTCAAGAGATTCATTCAAAAACACTGATTCATCCAGTAATGAAACAAGTCTTTTCGAGTGAGTCATTAAATCATTAATTCAAGAGATTTGTTCAAAAACTCAGATTCATCCAGTAATGAAACAAGTGAAGCATTTATGAGTGAGTCATTGAATCACTACACTACAAAATTTGATTTAAGACAAAAACTTATTAAAAAAAAAAATCGGACAAAAATACAGGACTGTGTACTTAACGGCTTCAGTGAGGGAAAGAACTACAATTCCCAGAAGAACTGTGAATTACATAATTGAGTTAAAAACAATGAAGAAATATAAAAATACTGCTTTAAAGATGACAAATATCTCTGTAGTTTATAAGCACAGGGATTCGCAATGCTTCATGGGAGTGGGCGGAGCTACTGCCGTGCATCCCTCATTGGTGGAATTTCTCAGCAGAATCATGGGTAATGTAGTTTTTCACAAAGATCTGTGCTTTTAAACACGATTATTTAAAATTATAAGTTAAAATATTTCCGATGGCTTCAACATCAATCACGTGGAAAGAGATTTAAGAAAGTATTTTTGAGTTCACGTTCAATGAAGGACTTTTGTCAGCCATTTTGTGAGCGACTCTCTTTGATGTGCGTGAATGTACAAAAAAAGTATAACTTTTTTGGTATGCGGGAGTGCTTTTAATCTTAACACATATTCAAATATGTCACATCAGGTCATTGTAAAACACGATATACAATACGCAAACACTTTTAGCAGATTTTTTAGTTAAATAGCTACACATTAAATACGTACATATAATTAATTAAACTGTCAATGAGTGATAATTCATATATACACAAGTTATTCGTGTCACAAGATCTCATTAATCGTAAAAGATCATTCATTTCACCTGCAACACGATTTATACATAAAACAAACAAAGGCTAGGCTAAGCTAAGCTAATGTCTGCTATCATATACTTGATTGTAATGCTTCTAAAGTCAAATATATAATGTAAAACACTTAAAAGATTGGTTAAACCCCTAGTTAGCTATACACATCGGTAGGGAAATACAGTTTGACCGACTGCTCTACACACTTGAATGTTTGCGTTAGCCCCGTTGTTTAGCCGCTAATATCTTGACGTTCTCCATTCCTCAGGATCAGTGTGGGAATTGGGAGGATTGAGTGTATGAAAACAGATGACAGACGTCACAAATCAACCTCTCAGATGTCTTGACTTACTCTGGAAAAAGAAAAGCAGGAGGAAAAGCATGCGCTCATGTGAGATAGCGTTAGCCTGTGAAGTCTGGCGTGTGTCCAGAGTCGCTAATGGTTTCTGTAAGTGTGTTTCTATGAGGACTGGATGTAAATAAAGGCCTTCTGAGACGACCTGATTTATGTGTTCACACTTTTCTTACACAAATGCCAACTAGTATCTGAAACGATGTAGCTCTACCTCTAAATCCGGCCGTTCTTGACGTCTCCAAGAGCGCCCCACACGTCAAACAGGAAGACGTCGGGAAAGCCGAAGTCGCCCAGAACGGAGTCGAGCGCCTCTGCGAAATCATCCGGGTTCTGCTTGTTCCTCCCGGCTTCCACTATGGTCGTCGCTGTAGGACACGAGCGAGGTATGAAATCAAAAACACTTCCTAACATCTGTGATGTCAGTTTTGCCAGGCATTGCGGGTGAAATCTTTTAAACTGGAAGATGTCCAAATTTTCCGTAATTTTTTTTCAATTATCACTTCTTTTCATTTAGTTCTGCCTTTAGTAAGCAATACACGACCAATACAGGTCCTTCCAAAAAAATTAGCATATTGTGATAAAGTTCATTATTTTCCATAATGTAATGATAAAATTAAACATTCATATATTTTAGATTCATTGCACACCAACTGAAATATTTCAGGTCTTTTATTGTTTTAATACTGATGATTTTGGCATACAGCTCATGAAAACCCAAAATTCCTGTCTCAAAAAATTAGCATATCATGAAAAGGTTATCTAAACGAGCTATTAACCTAATCATCTGAATCAACTAATTAACTCTAAACACCTGCAAAAGATTCCCGAGGCTTTTAAAAACTCCCAGCCTGGTTCATTACTCAAAACCGCAATCATGGGTAAGACTGCCGACCTGACTGCTGTCCAGAAGGCCATCATTGACACCCTCAGGCGAGAGGGTAAGACACAGAAAGACATTTCTGAACCAATAGGCTGTTCCCAGAGTGCTGTATCAAGGCACCTCAGTGGGAAGTCTGTGGGAAGGAAAAAGTGTGGCAAAAAACGCTGCACAATGAGAAGAGGTGACCCTGAGGAAGATTGTGGAGAAGGACCAATTCCAGACCTTGGGGGACCTGCGGAAGCAGTGGACTGAGTCTGGAGTAGAAACATCTAGAGCCACCGTGCACAGGCGTGTGCAGGAAATGGGCTACAGGTGCCGCATTCCCAGGTCAAGCCACTTTTGAACCAGAAACAGCGGCAGAAGCGCCTGACCTGGGCTACAGAGAAGCAGCACTGGACTGGCGCTCAAATTTTGCATGTCATTCGAAATCAAGGTGCCAGAGTCTGGAGGAAGACTGGGGAGAAGGAAATGCCAAAATGCCTGAAGTCCAGTGTCAAGTACCCACAGTCAGTGATGGTCTGGGTGCCATGTCAGCTGCTGGTGTTGGTCCACTGTGTTTTATCAAGGGCAGGGTCAATGCAGCTAGCTATCAGGAGATTTTGGAGCACTTCATGCTTCCATCTGCTGAAAAGCTTTATGGAGATGAAGATTTCGTTTTTCAGCATGACCTGGCACCTGCTCACAGTGCCAAAACCACTGGTAAATGGTTTACTGACCATGGTATTACTGTGCTCAATTGGCCTGCCAACTCTCCTGACCTGAACCCCATAGAGAATCTGTGGGATATTGTGAAGAGAAAGTTGAGAGACGCAAGACCCAACACTCTGGATGAGCTTAATGCCGCTATCGAAGCATCCTGGGCCTCCATAACACCTCAGCAGTGCCACAGGCTGATCGCCCATGCCATGCCGCATTGAAGCAGTCATTTCTGCAAAAGCATTCCCGACCAAGTATTGAGTGCATAACTGAACATAATTATTTGAAGGTTTTTGTATTAAAAACACTTTTCTTTTATTGGTCGGATGAATTATGCTAATTTTTTGAGATAGGAGTTTTGGGTTTTCATGAGCTGTATGCCAAAATCATCAGTATTAAAACAATAAAAGACCTGAAATATTTCAGTTGGTGTGCAATGAATCACAATATGCTAATTTTTTGAGAAGGACCTGTATATTTATATAATATTTGTTCAAATGTTTTTAATTTAATATATATATACACAACAATCATGATAAAAACATGTAATCTAGACTCCTGTCTTGCTCAAGACAGGACAAAAATAAGTGTTACTCTGTAATAGTAATAGATTTATTTTGGAAGGATTCGATCCCAAAGGATAGCAAGATTATTACTAATGCTCCTGATAAAATGCAGTGAATTCATGGGAATTAAAGGGGTGTTTTCCTCGAGCCTTTTACGGTAACGTCCAGATACTAAAGGCCAAAACTCATCTCACCGAGCTCGAGGTCACGAATTCCCATGTAGCTCTCGAGAAGGTCGTCGACCTTCCTGATGGCCTTGTCCTCGAACTCACTGGGCTGGTGGAAGAGAAACGGATGGAGATGAGTCGAAAGAGTTTAGAGAGCAAAAGCCGGCCTGGAATTTGCACCCTGAACTCACGATTTCCTCCACGCTGGCCGAACCTTTGGAGCGCAGCCGCAGCGTCTCTTTCCCGCTCACCATCTTCCCCTCGCTGGACTTGGGCGCTCGCGTCCTCTGGCCTATCATGTCTGATCCACACACACACACACACACACACACTTAGTCACTTCAGGGCATCAGTGATCGCATCTGCGACACATTTTAAAGTGGGCACAACAACAAAAAAACAGGAATGCAGATTGAATCCCCAATAGCGATTGGCTGGAAAAAGCTGAAATATCTGAAAGGCTTCCGCTTCCTGTTTATAGCTGGAAATGTCTGAGAACATCATGACCTCTTGTCCTGCTCTGGGATTCGGTCTGTTACTGTAATTACTGTATATTTTATTAACATATCATATTAATATATCATATTTTACTGTGCAAAAGTCTTAGGCACGTTGGTATTTTCACATGGAAAATGTTTTTAAGCCAGTTATTTCTATCTTTTGCTGTAGTGTGTCAGTAGGAAATATCACTTTACATTTCCAAACATTCATTTTGCAATTAATTGTAATAATCCAGTGATTTTTCACTGAAGTCTGACAGCAGCCGGTGTGATCTCAGCATCATCGCATCTGTGATTACATGAAGAAACTCAAACGGACTAAATCCAGAAGATCCGAGGAACGTCTCCCAGACACTTGAGGAACCCTTCCTGCAGAACTACAGCACTGGGAAAAGTTCAGGCACTCGTCAGAATGCTTTAAAGTGAGAATGCTGTCAGAAATAATAACATGAATAGCTTTTATTGATGAATGAACTTCTATGAACTGAATCAAATGAGCACCCTTTGCATTTGAAACGGCTTGTGTCTCCTGCATCTGTTCCTACACCTGCTCCTGTAGTTCTGCAGGGAGGTTTCCTCAAGTGTCTGGGAGACGTTCCTCAGTTCTTCTGGATTTATCCGTCTCAGTTTCTTCATGGAATCACAGACAGACTCGATGAAGATGAGATCAGATCTCCATGTGGAGCAGAGACACTATTGTCAGACTCTTAATGCATACAAAAATCTCACTGGATCATTACAATTAATGGCATTTCATTTATAAATGTAAACTGATATTTCCTGACTAAAACACACTTTTTGTGTGTAAAAGACTTTTGCACAATACTGTGTGTGTGTGTGTGTGTGTGTGTGTGTGTGTGTGTGTGTGTGTGTGTGTGTGTGTGTGTGTGTGTGTGTGTGTGTGTGTGTGTGTTTGTGTCAAGGTTATAACTACAACAAAAAATGTATTGCTTAAAATAAAAATTAAATATATATTTTTAATATTGTTTATTATTATTTAATTATATAGCTTTATATATGTTATGTAATATATATTTATATTTAATATGTTAATATTACATAATATTGTAAAATTTTTGCTGTTAATTATATTAATGCTTTTTATATTTATACTTAGTAATTATATTAATATATACATATGCATATTTTTCAATTGTATTTATTTTGTTACTCAAAAAATTGTGTTACTTGAAATAAAAACTATACTTAAAAACAAACTTTATATAAATAGTTCATTATTTATATATATGTTATATTTTAATATATATATGATATTTTATAATTGTATGTAATTTTTGTTTAGTAATACATATATATATATATATATATATATATATATATATATATATATATATATATATATATATATATATATATAAATATTTAATGTTAACATGGATGTATGTTAATATATAATTTATATTAATATATGTGTGTGTGTGTGTGTGTGTGTGTGTGTGTGTGTGTAATAAATAATAGCCTATATATTTATATTTAATATAAATAACATTAATTTATGTTGTAAAACAGTTTTTGCTGCTAATTATATTGATGCTTATTTATATTTATACTTAATAATTATTATATTAATATATAATTTATTTTCCAATTGTATTTATTTTTTGTTACTCAAAAAAGAATAAATAAAACAAATTTTTGTTAGGCCTACTTAATCAAAATAAAATATATTTAAAAGATAACTATATAAATATTTAAATGTTATTTATATTTGATTATATATACTTTGTAATATGTTAAGTAATAAATAATATGTTTTATATACATTTTTGCTGTTAATTATTCATATTTATATTAACATATGCATATTTTCAATCATTTCTCATACGATTGTTTAGCGTCCATTGGCTGTCCGGTTTGAACTATTAAAAAATATATAACTGAAATGTATGAGAGTGAGAGAACATGTTGTGTTTTGTTGTAGTATAGCTAACTACACTTTCAGACGGTTAGCTTGACTTTAGCTTGTAGCTGGAGAAGCTACTTTGAACTATATTTTGTCACCTAATTTACAGTTAAACTACAGTCAAGCTAAACGTTAAAAAATAAGTTAGCTACGCTATAAACAAAAAGCTAACGGCACTGAAGCTATTTGAGGGGGCAACATCTCTTTAAATACTGTTAAACTAATGCCACACTACTGAAAAGTAGGCCGCAATCACTATCCCTTTAGTTAGCTTGAAAGCTACAGTAGCGTCAAATTAGCCTTAGCTATGGCTCTGATCTTCTATACAAACACAGAGAGGGAATTCAGTGCGCATTCAGGAGTGTAATTACCCGCCTTTCTCTCACAAGGGCTAATCCATCTCTAAAACATCCAATTAGCTAATGCTATAATGATAATCAAAGGCCTTTCAATTATTAACAGCAGTAATTTGCTGTCACAGAAAGCAGAAGCCGCCGCCGCATATTAAGGCTAATTCTGAGTTAGCTCAGTCCGCCGAGCGTGTCGAGGTGCAGAGATTAGTGTTTGTTTTTGGACCTGTGGGAGGAAAACCTCCGTCTAATTATTAATATTTACTGCTCAGAGACCGTAATTACGGCAGGAGGAATCCGACCTGTGGAGCAATTACAACCTCATATCGTTCATGAATCCGTATAAAACACACCGAGGCTTTCTCAAGCGGTGTGTGTTCAAGTTAACCCGAGTGTGTCGTGACTCGGGGTCTCAACAGCTTCCCGTGTTTCCTTGACAAACGACACTGGGAATGTGACTTTCCGTTCATTTCTGTGATTTCAAAACGGAATCCATTAAAAAAAAAAACAATTTCAGGAAATCTCCTCTTCAGGATTATGAGTTGCTCCTATTTCCTCAATGGCAAGGGCACGATATTATTCTGCTAAATCACGTGTGTTTGTGTCAATGAGCGAATAACTGTTGTGTGTGTTTGTTCTACTTCTATATAAATGTTAATACACACAATATAATATTTAAATATGTATATTAAATTAAATATTTACGCTATTAATATATCACTCGTTTGTTTTACCAGTAACATTTTTCCACTGTTTAACCACATGATATGCTGTACTACTCT
The DNA here is from genome assembly GCA_023029165.1 of Gobiocypris rarus. Classification (NCBI taxonomy): domain Eukaryota; kingdom Metazoa; phylum Chordata; class Actinopteri; order Cypriniformes; family Gobionidae; genus Gobiocypris; species Gobiocypris rarus. The sequence goes on from CM040929.1 coordinate 11,559,214, forward strand.
TCAGTATAATAATGTCACTCCACTTGTGTGTGTGTGTGTGTGTGTGTGTGTGTGTGTGTGTGTGTGTGTGTGTGTGTGTGTGTGTGTGTGTGTGGTTATGTGTGTGTGTAAAAATGTCAAGGATTAAATAAAAATTAAATATATATTTTTAAATAAAAATTAAATTATATTTTTATATAACTATATATTTATTTAATTATATATTATATATATGTTATGTAATATATATTTATATTTAATATGTTAATATTACATTATATTACAGCTTTTTATATTTATACTTATTAAATTTTTTATATTTATACTTTTAGTATATTTTTAATATATATTTATTTTTTTTTTTCAAAAATTGTGTTACTTGAAATAAACTAATAAAACAAACTTTATATATAGTTTATTTATATATATATATATATATTATATATATATATATTTTTGTGTGTTTTTGTTTAGTAATATATATATATATATATATATATATATATATATATATATATATATATATATATATATAAATATTTAATGTTAACATGGATGTATGTTAATATATAATTTATATTAATATATGTGTGTGTGTGTGTGTGTGTGTGTGTGTGTGTGTGTGTGTGTGTGTGTGTGTGTGTGTGTGTGTGTGTGTGTGTGTGTGTGAGAGAGAGAGAGAGAGAGAGAGTGTGTGTGTGTGTGTGTGTGTGTGTGTGTGTGAGAGAGAGAGAGAGAGAGAGAGAGAGAGAGAGTGTACATACATTTTATTTAAATAAATGCTAATATAGCCTACAACTCAAATACCCTCATTAATAGCATATATATATATATATATATATACACACACATACTTTTTTATTTAAATAAATATTAATATAGCCTCGTAATTAGCCTAATATATAGCCTATATAGTAGCCATAATAGCCTAATAATATGTTTGAAATTATAATGAACAAATTAAACTATTTAAACAGAAGCGTGCTATTCGTAGTGTGACCACACGGTGGCGCTGATACTCTTCAATATAAGGTCTAGAGAGTTTTACCGATGGTCCGTTCATACTTTGTAAAACACAACCAGTCCGTTTGAAATCATGTGCATTCCCTTCGGATCGGTCTCGTTTTATGAGCCGTGCTCGTTCTTACTCACCGAACGCTTTCTTGGGCTCCACCAGGCGCAGGGTGAACGGCGTTCCTCTCGTCTGCTCCTTCAGCATCTTAGCCACTTCATAATGTCGACATCCCACAATGCTCTGGTCATTAATGGCCTCGATGTGATCGCCGACACACACCGTTTTTATTCGGTCAATGGTGCTGCCTTCCTTTATCCTCTAAAAGATCACATAAGACATGATAATAAAGAGCGAACGTTATGAGACTTCATTTGAAAGAAGCAACGTTTAAAAATTCAAAAAACGTTCCATGGAACGTTGTAATAACTGCACGTAATGTAATAAGTATTACATTATTATTGTAATAAAATGTTCATAATGTGATACTTTTCTCAACATGTAATAAGTAGACCCAATAATAACATGTTTTACATTATAAACCCACCAAACACGTCATATTTTCATTATATTGTAATAGGTTTTAAAACATAAAAAATATTAATATTCCCTTACAGTACATTAAAAAAAATTGGTTTACCATTTTAGTGGGGTCTCTCCATAGGCATAATTGTTTTTACTGTACAAACTGTATTCTATCCCTTTGCACTAACCCATCCATCACACTAAACTACATACATTTTACACACACAAAAAACACTGTTATTATGTTTTTTAAGCCATTTGCTTTACGACACACACACACACACACACACACACACACACACACACACACACACACACACACACACACACACATTCACACTCTCTCTCTCTCTCTCTCTCTCTCTCTCTCTCTCTCTCACACACACACACACACACACACACACACACACCCCTCATTGCTGTATTGATACTGTGGATTTTGTTGTTGTTGTTGTTGTTTTAATCCTGGATGGATGGATGGATGGATGGATGGATGGATGGATGGATGGATGGATGGATAGGATAGATAGATAGATAGATAGATAGATAGATAGATAGATAGATAGATAGATAGATAGATAGATAGATAGATAGATAGATAGATAGATAGATAGATAGATAGATAGATAGATAGATAGACATTGTAGGTATTTAACACTGTGTCGTTTAACAATACACTCTAAAAAATGCTGGGTTGTTTTAACCCAATGGGTCAAATATGGACTAACCCAGCAGTTGGGTTGTTTTAACCCAGCAGTTGGGTTGTTTTAACCCAGCAGTTGTGTTGGTTTAACCCTGCGGTTGGGTCGTTTTAACCCTGCGGTTGGGTTGTTTTAACCCAGCAGTTGTGTTGGTTTAACCCTGCGTTTGGGTTGTTTTAACCCAGCAGTTGGGTTGTTTTAACCCAGCAGTTGTGTTGGTTTAACCCTGTGGTTGGGTCGTTTTAACCCCGCGGTTGGGTTGTTTTAACCCTGCGGTTGGGTTGGTTTAACCCTGCAGTTGTGTTGGTTTAACCCTGCGGTTGGGTTGTTTTAACCCAGCAGTTGTGTTGGTTTAACCCTGCGGTTGGGTTGTTTTAACCCAGCAGTTGTGTTGGTTTAACCCTGCGGTTGGGTTGTTTTAACCCAGCAGTTGTGTTGGTTTAACCCTGCGGTTGGGTTGTTTTAACCCAGCAGTTGTGTTGGTTTAACCCTGCGGTTGGGTTGTTTTAACCCAGCAGTTGTGTTGGTTTAACCCTGCGGTTGGGTTGTTTTTACCCAGCAGTTGTGTTGGTTTAACCCTGTGGTTGTGTTGTTTTAACCCTGCGGTTGGGTTAAATGTTTGCTAAAGACAACCCAATCGCTGGGTTAAAACAACCCAACTGCTGGGTTAGAGTAAGTATACCATATATATACAATACGTAAACATAGTAGTAATAATAGTAGCAGTATCAGTAATCTGATGGATTTTATAGGCAGGTTAAGACTAGATTTAGATTTTTAAAATGTACTGTAAAGGAATACCAATGCTTTATGTTTAATAAAAATATAATAGTAATAAATGCAAGAATATCTAAATGTCGCGTTTCACAGGTAGTTTAAGATTGTAACAAATGTACTGTAAGGGAATACAATTTTTTTCATGTTTTGAAAGCTATTACAATAATGTAAATATGACCTGTTTTTGGTGTGTAATAATGTTCTCATGGTAAAATTTGTTATTATGAGCTCATAAGAAAAAATACCATATATTGTAGTAAAATTACTCTTGTAAATACTATAGTGTTTTTGAACCATACTATAGTAAATATACTACAGTAAATTGGAGTATATTGTAGTATATTATAGTATTTACTACACTTTGTTAATTTACTGTAGTATATGTACGGTTCAAAAACACTATATTTACTAGAGTAATTTTACTATAGTATTTTTTCATGTTGAGAAAGTATTACATTACACATTATATTAAAATAATAATGTAATACTTATTACATTATGAGTTGCTACAAACATTCTTTGAAGTGACGTTTTGAGAACGACCGAACGTTCTATTGCTGGAAGAACTTTGCCAGAACGTTCGTTCCGAGAACGTAACTTGATAACTAACACCCACTTTAATGAAGGCGTATCCCGCCCCGTTGTCAGTGATGGTCAGACCGAGGGCATCTTCTGTTTTAATGACCTCCACCTCTTTGGTTTCTCCCCTCACGTGCGCGAAGATGAAGTCCTCCAGTCCGATCTGGCCGCCCAGCAGCTTCTGCATGTCCACTTTATGGGAGTTTAGCGTGCAGAAAAGGATCTTGGGGAATGTCAGGAGATTTGGGTTAGATTGATACACGCGTCAGAGAGAAAACAGACACCAAAACATTTACCGCCGTTTCCCCACAGTGGACCCGGTCGCGGGCGGGAATCTACAGTAGATGGCGCCATGGTGGTTTATTGTATTTTTAATGCTATCAAAGCTAGAATATTACTAGTGTTGTGTTTTAGGTAGTCAGATAGGGAGTTAGCATCGACGAACGTCGATTAAATCATGATACAACTTTTAACTATGCTAGTTGTTATGCTAACAGACGCTAATCAGTATTAGCGAATTTAGAGCTGGTCGGGCAGTTGTTAGTTTTCACTTAAATCGTTTTTATATTTGTACTAGGTGTAATATGTGACTAAAACTAATGATGTTTAATATCTTTATCTTTTCAGATGTATAAATGTGAGTAACACAAATAGGATGTGTTTGTTTATAGTGACCAAGTACGATTTTATGCTAAACTTTCGACTCAAACTTAAGCATGTTCGCTTGGTTTTGAGATAATAACTCACTTTTCTAGCCTTGACCTCTCGCTGAAATGTTTTGATAACAGGTTCTTGAAGGACATTTTCTATGAAGGCCATGTGATTTTATCACAATAAAGGGCTTTTGAAGAAAACACCACAGATAAAGCTGGTGGGTTATGTAAGATGATCTGGTGATATACAAGCAGGCGCCATTTCCATTTCTTTGGAGATAAACATGACTTTTATGTATAAATTGTATTAAAACCAATATATTATGAAACATATGTATATATTAGAATGTACACTTTGATTGATATTATTGTATTTTCATCACAAGTTTATATATTTTAATATTTTATTTTAATAGGCTTACGGATCGAGATGACTGATGGAATGAAAATATATGGAGCACAATATGAGAAAACATTTAGCCGTTTTTTATTTTAAATTAAAAAAAGTATACTTATGCCTAGCAATGTAACATTAAAACATATTTATTTAATACTAGCCACTACCATAATATAAAAATATGTATTTATATACTAGAAGATAGTTATAAGCAAGATAGTTATTTTTGTAACCAAAAAAAAAACTTTTTACAATTTTAATAGCCATAATGATTAAGATAACTAACGGAATGGCAATATACCATAAACCATAAACAAGACTTTTACACCCTTAAGAGCAAACTCCACTTGAGTTCTAAAGAAAAAATGAATTACGTCCTTTGACACGAAAAATGACAGTAAGATGCCCAAAGACTCGCTGTACCTCCGAGGCCGAGATGTTGAACACCTCTGCGATCTTCATGTAAAGCTCCCTGACGTTGGTGAACCCGTGAATGCGTCCCGTCGGGCTCCCGTGCGCCAGCTGCGTGTGAAACACCAGTTTGGGCCTCGGGCACGAAGTAGGATCCTGCGGCAGAGGCGGTGCGGATGGGACGGCGCTCTGGTTCTCCTCGTCCCCCGGTGAACCTTTCGAGTCCTGCACGTCTGGACTCATGGCCTCTCCGTTCTGCATGGCCTCCGGGGCGCACGTCGTCTTCTCTGAGTCCTGCTGCATGGTGAAGACCGAGGCGTATGCGGCCGTCTATAGTCGGGTCTGGCGTGTTAAATTAAAGATGAGGGTAGCCAGGCAACGCTGCACAGGTGAGCGGTTTAGGGCCCTGCTTAGTGGAAACCCAAAACCGCTTGAGCTAGCGATCTTATGTGTGACACTGGAGAGCAGGACGGACACCTGAAGTGAAGCGACACGGCTGAGAACCTGGAGACCATCTGTCCATAGAGCTGCGGCAGGGTCGATATTCACACCAGACACTCAAGAGATGCAACGCTTGTGTGTTTGGTCTGCGTGTGTAAATGTGGGTGGAATTGGCTGGTTTTTGACTAAAGGGATAGTTCACCCCAAAACAAAATTCATTCTAGTTTATCCTCTCAAAGCTTGGAAATATAGATAGATAGATAGATAGATAGATAGATAGATAGATA